>CM035444.1:31334322-31356822 GCA_020310875.1 Ceratopteris richardii
ATGAATCTGTTAGTATTAAAAGACTTATGGAATATTGTCAATGGTGATGGAGAGTGTTAATCTCCAAAAGAACAACCTACTCTTGAGTTTAGAACACCTCTATATCAAGAGTAAGTCAAAACCTTCACTAAATTATAGGTCCAATCTCCAAAATTATCAAAATTAAGAAAATCTGTGAAGAAGGTGAAATACAGAAAAGTCTGCTGCAGAATTTCTTCACATTGACTTATCAAATGAGTAAAGTTTTTGATGAAACTTTGTACTTATCTTCTCCTAGAGATTGCGCATCACCTCCAAGTTGAATCACTTGAAAAGCTTTAGTATAACTTGAGAAATAAACTTCACAAGTTACCTATGTCAGAAACTGTTACTCAGAACAGTCGATTCTACACCCCTAACTTCTTAACTTTGGTTCTCACAATGTCGAACCCGTTTTGCCAAATCCTTTTGACTGAAGATAGCTTATCTCTCAACTTAGATTTTAAGCTATCATATGTGTAAAACTTTACACTGTGCACTGAGCACTACTCATTTCTTTGGACTCGAAATGTGCGCCTGTTTCAGAGAACTGTGAACACTCAATACATGTGAATGTTCCTATCAGCAATTCTCTTCACCTGTTTACAATTAGACTCTAAAATTCAAACCACAGACTCATTAACTAACAACTTAGATATCCTCAAAAGGATTTCACAAATGATCTACCACAGACGGAGTAGACGCAGAAACATCGGGCGCAACATTTCCTTCATTTCAGGAGAAGACTACAACTGAAAGTGAGAGAGACTTCAACTTCTTTCTCAACTGTCTATTGACATTTACAATCACTAATTTCTCTATTCCTATGCTCATACATGGTCTCTCTTTGTCTTCTTTCTTCTGCTCTCTCTTTGCCCGACATTTTTCCAAAAGTATTTATAGGCATCTATGTACAAACTCTCATCAAAACATAAGTATATGTAACCTATGTTATAACTAATATACATATGTGTACATGTCCTTCACTCTTGTGAATGTATCCATTTTCTTTATTCCAAATCTTCAATTGGTGATTGATATGCACCAACAGCTCCCCCTCAATCATCAATTGAGGTTTCTCCTTTCTTCTTTATACCTGCCATGTCCTTAAACTTCTGTAGCTTTGGTCCATCCAAGCTCTTTGTAAGCATATCAGCTATCTGATCCTTTGTTGAAGTATGTATGACTTCAATCTCCTTATCCATCACTTTCTCTCTTAGAAAGTGATACTGAATCTCAATGTGTTTGGTCCTGGCATGAAAAACAGGATTAGCAGCTAAATACAATGAACTCATATTATCTCCATATATGATTGGTACTCCATGCATAATATCAAGACTCTTCATCAATGTCTTGACCCAAATTACTTCTTTTGCAGCTTCAACCATGCCTTTATACTCTGCTTCTGTAGAAGATAAAGCAACTGTATGTTGCTTCTTGGAACACCATGAGATAAGTTTATCTCCCACATAACACATGTATCCAAATGTAGATCTTCTATCATCTGGATTACCTGCCCAATCTGCATCACTATAAATTTTGATATTTGTATCTGAGGTAAACCCATAATACAAACCTTCATTGAGTGTACCCTTAATGTACCTCAACACCCTTTGTCCTGCAATCCAATGTTCTTTCCTTGGGCAATGCATAAATTGAGACAAAACTCCTACTGCATATGATAAATCAGGTCTAGTTAGAGTAGCATAGATAAGGCTACCAACCAAACTCTGATATTGTCTCATGTCCTTGAATTCTTCACCTCCATACTTACTCAATTTGTGATTCACCTCCATTGGTGTAGGTGCTACCCTGCAATCATCCATTTTAAACTTGATTAACAAGTTCTTCAAATACCTTTCTTGGGTCACAAATACTCCATGTTGAGTATATGTTATCTCCATGCCCAAGAAGTATGACAAGTCTCCCAAGTCACTTATCTTGAACTCCTTTTCCATTTGCCTCTTGAGCCTTTGTATTCCTTCTTCATCTGTACCTGTAAGAATTATATCATCAACATATATGCACATGTATATGAAACCATTTTCACTTGCCTTGACAAGTAAGCTACTATCTGCTTTAGACACCTGAAAACCGAGTTCTTTTAGGAACTTCACAAGTCTATAGTTCCATGCCCTTGGGGCCTGCTTCAAGCCATACAAAGCTCTCTTGAGCTTGCACACATGATCTGGATACCTTTTATCTCTGAACCCTTGAGGTTGCTCCATGAATACATCATCTGAAATATAACCATTCAAAAAAGCATTTTTCACATCAAGTTGACATAGCTTCCAACCTTTACATGCAGCAATAGCAATAAGTGTCCTTATGGTTGTCATCTTTGCCACAGGACTATAGGTCTCATCATAATCAATACCATAAGTCTGAGCAAACCCTTTGACAACAAGTCTAGCTTTGTATCTAGACACTCTTCCATCTGCAAATCTCTTGGTCTTGTAGACCCACTTGCATCCAATAATCTTCTGACTGTTTGGTTTTGGAACCAAATCCCAAGTTTGATTTTCCAATAGTGCATCATATTCCTCCTGCATAGCACTCTCCCATTTGTCCTTACCTTTTGCCTCTTCATATGTAGAAGGGTCTTCATCTGTATTTACCATATAAGCATAATCTTTTGTGGCTAGAAATGAAGTATCATAACTATACCTTGTAGGTTGCCACCTATTTCTTGATGACCTTCTGAGTTCTCCACTCCTTGAGGTTTCTGGCTCTTCACATTCAGGATCAAATCTTGGTGTCTCTTCCACTTCAACCTGCACTTCATTATTCTCTTGCTCATCAAATATCTGAACTTTTGATTTACCTTTTCTTTGACTCACTTCTTCTTCATCACCTGTATTAATGTTGATTGTACCTGCATACCAAGTGCTTTGTTCATCAAATGTAACATCTTTAGAAACCATGAATTGTTTTGTTGATGGACTCCATAATCTATAGCCCATCTGCTTATCATCATATCCAATGAAGACATACTTTTCAGCTTTGGGTTCCAATTTGTGTCTTAATTGTGATGGCACATATGCATATGCCACACACCCAAATACTCTGCAATGATCCAAGGTAGGTCTTTTACCCCACCAAGCCTCATATGGTGTCATACCCTGCAAGGCTTTACATGGTAACCTATTGACCAAATAAGTGGCTGTATTTACAGCCTCAGCCCACAAATAATTAGGGCAATTTTTCTCCTTCATCATGGATCTTGCAAACTCAACAAGAGTTCTATTTCTCCTTTCTGCAACACCATTTTGTTGAGGAGAGTACCTGCAAGTAATTTCCCTTTTTATACCTGCATTCCATAAATAATCACTGAACTCGTTTGAGAAATACTCTCCCCCTCCATCTGACCTTAGTCTCTTCAACTTATGACCTGTAATTCTTTCTGCATATGCATGATAGTGTTTAAATGTATTAAACACTTCTGACTTATCTTTGATCACATAGATAGTGATCCATCTAGTAGCATCATCAACATAAATCACATAATACCTCGATCCATTTATACTGAAATCTTTTGATGGTCCCCACACATCTGTGTGTACCAACTCAAGCTTCTCTGAATGCATAAAACCATGCTTGGAATAGGAATGTTTATGAGCCTTACCTAATTGACATGCCTCACATTTGTATGTCATATGTTGACCTGCAACATTAGGCAATCCAAGCACTGAACCATTGTTAACCATATCTTTAATACCTCTTTCATTGAAATGTCCAAGCCTCTTATGCCAAAGATCTAACTCAGAGATCTTATGTCCTCCATATGTGAACATAGTATGACCAATATTGCCTTGAATCTTCAATGTAAATAATCTTCCTTCCTTTTTTCCTGAAACAATCTGTTTATACCCTTGGCTAGGGTCTTCCACATATACTCCATCATTAGTGAACCTTACTTCATATCCCTTTTCAACAATTTGACCTACACTTATCAAATTCTTAGGGATTGTAGGAACATACAAAACCTTACTCAATAATGTGCTTCCATCCTTGGCCTTCACTGATCCAATTGACTTAACATTGTGCTTTGTGTTGTCACCTGTTTGAACAACATGATTAAAAACTTTACTTTCCAAATCAGTCATCAAAGATATGTTACCACTCAGGTGATTGCTACACCCTGAGTCAATGTAGAAGACTCTTTGATCTTCACTCTGCCTTTCACAAGTTGCATTCATTATCAATGTTGAATCTTCCTTTTGATCTGAAGCATAATTGTAGTAGGTGTTGTTGTATTGTTGACTTTGGAATCCTCTACCTGCATTTCTTCCAAAGTAATTCCTTCCACCTCTACCTCTGTAATTACCTCTTTGATTTCTGCCACCTCTTCCTCTTGCATTATAGTTTTGACTATATCCATTATTATTCTGAGTATTGTGCCAACAATCATTAGCTAAGTGATTTGTCTTACCACAAATCCAGCAAGCTTTGCCTCCATCTTTATTGTTCCTGCCTCTTCCTCTACCTTTGCCACCTCCTCTTCCTCTTAGGAAGTTGGCTTGAGTAGTTGTTCCTTCATCTTCACCTCCTTGTTGTTTTCCTTTACTATTCTTCTTCTTGTCCTTTGAGTACATTGCATGTCCTGTACTCTTTTCACCATCTCCTTTAACATCCTGCTCAAATGTTAGCATATGACCTAACAATTGATTTAAATCAGGAGTGAAATGGTCAAGTGATAGTTCTGTAGACAAAATAAATGGTTTCCATTTATCATCACCTCTCAACCCTGTAAGGATTTGTCTTACCAATTTATCTTCCTCAATGTCTTCATCAACAGCTCCTAAAGCATCTGCAATATCTTTCATCCTTGTCACATAGTCTGAAATGGATTGAGAAGCCTTCTTCTTGAAGGTAGTAAACTCTGCCCATAAGGATGCCTTCCTTGACTTTGTAGTGTTCTGGAAATGCTCCTCCAAAGCATTCCATATGTCAGTAGCTTTCAAGACCTCTAATGTGAGGTAACAAGTAATCATTGACTCCCATATAGATAATGCTCCTAGCTTGAGCATCTTTCTTCATCCAATTTTTAAGATCTGCTAACTCTTCCCTAGTTGGAACACTAGGATCTCTGAACTCTGGCTTCTCTTCTTCTCCTGTGATGTAACCAATCAAATCTTTGCTCATAAGATGAGCTTCCATCCTCATTGACCATGCAGGATAGTTTTCCCTATCCAATTTCTCTATCTGTAGAGCATCTCCCATCTTGTATCCACCTGTATATAGAAATCTTCAAGCTTTACAACCAATGTATGTACCTTTACTTCGAATTAGGCTCCTTTTGCCTTTCTTGATGTCGAGTAGACTTCTCCTCAGCCTTTTGACTCCAAGCTTTCACTTCTTAGTTCTTCAAATGTTGAACTTCTTGAATCTGCAGCAGTCGGGACCTTCCTTTCCTTGATTTTGATGTCTCCTGCTCTGATACCACTGATGGAGAGTGTTAATCTCCAAAAGAACAACCTACTCTTGAGTTTAGAACACCTCTATATCAAGAGTAAGTCAAAACCTTCACTAAATTATAGGTCCAATCTCCAAAATTATCAAAATTAAGAAAATCTGTGAAGAAGGTGAAATACAGAAAAGTCTGCTGCAGAATTTCTTCACATTGACTTATCAAATGAGTAAAGTTTTTGATGAAACTTTGTACTTATCTTCTCCTAGAGATTGCGCATCACCTCCAAGTTGAATCACTTGAAAAGCTTTAGTATAACTTGAGAAATAAACTTCACAAGTTACCTATGTCAGAAACTGTTACTCAGAACAGTCGATTCTACACCCCTAACTTCTTAACTTTGGTTCTCACAATGTCGAACCCGTTTTGCCAAATCCTTTTGACTGAAGATAGCTTATCTCTCAACTTAGATTTTAAGCTATCATATGTGTAAAACTTTACACTGTGCACTGAGCACTACTCATTTCTTTGGACTCGAAATGTGCGCCTGTTTCAGAGAACTGTGAACACTCAATACATGTGAATGTTCCTATCAGCAATTCTCTTCACCTGTTTACAATTAGACTCTAAAATTCAAACCACAGACTCATTAACTAACAACTTAGATATCCTCAAAAGGATTTCACAAATGATCTACCACAGACGGAGTAGACGCAGAAACATCGGGCGCAACATTTCCTTCATTTCAGGAGAAGACTACAACTGAAAGTGAGAGAGACTTCAACTTCTTTCTCAACTGTCTATTGACATTTACAATCACTAATTTCTCTATTCCTATGCTCATACATGGTCTCTCTTTGTCTTCTTTCTTCTGCTCTCTCTTTGCCCGACATTTTTCCAAAAGTATTTATAGGCATCTATGTACAAACTCTCATCAAAACATAAGTATATGTAACCTATGTTATAACTAATATACATATGTGTACATGTCCTTCACTCTTGTGAATGTATCCATTTTCTTTATTCCAAATCTTCAATTGGTGATTGATATGCACCAACAAATGGCACTTATCCAAGGCCAGGACAAGTCATAAAAGATGTTGCTTCATCTTCTAGAAGACTTGTGCTCAATAGGAGGTTAGTGAAGAAGAACAAACTCTTTCATCATCAGGAGTCCGTACTACTACCAAATTACTTCCTACAGAAGAGCAATCTATATGGGATTTTAGGGATGCACTAGCACTTTCATATATTGCTATGGGAGTCAAGAGGCATATTGTACCCAAGATCAGGTCTTGCAAAACCTCTCGTCAGGCTTGGTTGGAGTTAGAGAATCTTTTTCAAAGCAGAAACCCACGCTAGGAAAGCTCATCTAAGGAGACAACTAGCCAACACAAGGATGAAAGTTGGTGAATCGGTTCAGACACATATTTTGAAGCTTAAAGATTTACGAGATCAGTTACTAGATGTTGGAGTCAACATTTTAGATGAAGAGATGGTAAACCACTTCTAAACTCACTTCCATCTACATACCATGCTTTTGTTACTTCTTTATCTCTCTCTACAAGAGATAGGGGAATTTCATTTGAAGAGCTACAATTCCTATTACTTCAAGATGAAGATCAACAAAAGGGTATGGAAGAGAATGATGAAGCCATGTTATCATCTTCAAAGGAACGAAGAAGAAGGAGACAAAGAAGGAGCAGAAGATTCAACAATCCAAGAAGGAAAGTAAGTCTTTTAATCCAAAGTCTTCTAGTCCTTTTCCTATTGCTTCCTCTACACCCAATAAAAAATCTTCGAATACATCTGATTCAAAGAAAGGAGTATGCCATTACTCTAAAAAGCCAGGTCATTTCATAGCAAAATGCAGAGCAAGGATTTTCAATGAGAAGAAGAAAGCAGCAGGTAATAGTGTGAAGATGATCCAAAGCCTAAATCTTCAAATGTAGATTCATATGCATGTGCTACAATTGAAGAGATATTTTTTCATCAGGCAACATCAAATGAAATCTCAGATAATCCTTGGATTTTTTATTCTGGAGCTACTAAGCATATGACAAGTTGTAGAAAGGTATTTTCTTCCCTTTCTAACTCTTCAAGTAGAAGAGTCTCCATTGCATATGGTCATGATTTGGATGTTTTTGGGGTTGGAGAAGTGAACCTTAAGTCCAAAGCAGGTGGAAATTTCACAATTTCCAATGTTCTTTATGTTCCAGAAATAAAGAAGAATTTGCTCTTTATCTCGACTTTCTTGTCAGATGGTTATAAAGTAGTGATGAGGAGCATTGTCTACTTCAAGGTGAAAACAAAAGTGGCATGTTTGTGTTATCGAAAATCAGTCATGCTAATGTTGCTAGGTCTACTACACCTAAGGAGAACATGAAGTTATGGCATGCTAGATTTGGTCATATCAGTTACACAGCTCTCAAGCATATCAAAGATCAAGGTATGGTGGAGAGTTTGCCTACTTTTACCAGATGACTCAGAGTCATGTGGAGGATGTCTTGAAGGAAAGCTTCACAAACTACCTTTCAAGAAACATGGGTTTATCACGGCCACAAGGAAGTTACAAATTCATTCAAATGTGAATGGTCCGATGAGAACAGACTCTATAATATTCATTGATGATCTCTCAAGATATTCATGGATTTATGATCTTAAAGTGAAGTCAGAGGTTTTTCCTACCTTCAAGAAGTTCTTAGCTATGGTTGAAAATGAAAGTCAGTCAAAGATCGAGATTTTGAGAAGTGATAGAGGAGAAGAGTACATGTCTAAAGACTTTAAGTCTTTTCTCAAAGAGAAAGGTATCTCTCATCAACTCACTATTGCTTACATGCCAGAACAGAATGGTGTTGTAGAGAGAAAGAATAGGATACTTGTTGAGATGATGCATAGTATGATGTCATCCAAAAGGCTTTCTCCCAAGTTTTGGTTTGATGCAGTACATACAGCTAATCACATTCTAAATAGGTATTCCACAAAAGCTTTGAAGGTCATTACACCTTATGAAGCTTATTATGGGAAGAAGCCTAGTGTGAGTTACTTCAAAGTTTTTGGTTCCCCAACTTATGTTCACATTGAGAAGAAGGACCATGGTAAGCTTGATGTAAAAACCATTAAACCGGTTTTTATTGGTTATGCAATTGAAAGTAAAGGATACAAATTCTATGTTACAGATACAGGTGATATCCTACTCTCACGCAATGCATATATTGCAGAAACTCAAATTTATGATAAGATGGAAGATATTCCAGATTTCATAAAGGCAGATGACTATGCATTTTTCAGAAGGAATTTGGATACTTACATTCAATCATACAAGGGGGGTGATGAACCTTCTCAAACCCTAAGAGATACAGGTGAAGAGAGAGTTACATTTCCTACACCAATACCTTGACTATCATCAGTGCCTCTTGAAGTTCCGATTTACGAAGTTGGAGAAGGTTGCAGAGTTCTAGAAGAAAGAGATGCTGAAGAACTAGAAGATATATCACCACTTTTCAAGAATATGACAAAGTGCTTATATGAAACATGGAAGGATAGTGGTATACAAGACTACATAGGAAGAACTAGAAGTCAGACCAGACAACAAGGAGACAAAGTAAATTACGCAGAACATTTTGAGATTCATAATGTTTTAGCCCTTACTTCATTTGAGAATGAACCAGCTAGTGTTCAAGATGCACTACAAAGTGATGTGATTATCACAAGTCCTAGGATTGAGGTTAAATACAGAGATGAGTGTATCTACATGACATAGCAGAAATACATTGAGAAATTATTGGAAAGGTTTGAGATCGTAGATTCCAAGCTTATGCAGACACAGATGGATGTTAATGTGTTATTACAGTCAAAAGAAGATTCAAAACCATTTGATGCTACATTATATAGTCAAGCAATAGGTTGCTTGATCTATCTATGTAATACACATCCAAACATTCAGTTTGCAGTTTCTCAAGTATCTAGGTTCATATATAGTTAGCTCAAGATTCAGTGGAAATGAGTTAAGAGATATTTGCAGACATCAAAAGTTTTGCAGGTTATTGAACCATGTACCATTGTGACATTGAAGAGGGGATTGTTAGAAAACAATGTCCAAAATAGGTTCAAAAGCAGTCATATATTTTACTTTATGTAGACCCCTTACACCCAAAAGCATCGGGCATATTGGATAGGACAAATTTCTTTCAAATAAGAGACGTGAGTTCAAATTCTATCGAGTGCAATCCAAGCAATGCACTATGAAAAGCATGGTTTATTCACATATGAGTTATTCCAAATCGTAGTACACATGGTAGCGTGTGATTTTTCCGAATAGCTTTTCAATTCAATATTAAAATCCATCTAGCACCCAAACATGTATTACATGGAAGGATGTTCCAAAATCTCAATCTATGTATGTGCTACTTCATCTTGTGTAGTGAGAAGTGCTTCAGCAAGATCTTGCTTGCTTACATGTAGATCATGTTCAAGGTCAATTCTTGAAGGACTTTGTGGACTAAACAAGAAGAGCAAGCAGGCCACACATATCAACAATCAGGCCATACATATGAGCTTACACCAATTGCCTCGAATAAGGTGTATCCATTCACCTCAAACTACCCTAGCCTCATATTTTCAAGAGTGGAGCTCACATCTAACTAATGAAAGAACTAATGAAGTTCTTGGAAACCTTCCACTTGCTCTATGCATGTGTTGAATGATAGAAAATTCCATATGTGAATGCCCCATTTGCAACTATAATATTTGATCTTGAGACATCAATCTTTCAAATGTTTATGAAACACATGTTATCGTAATTAATCTAAGTAGATTAACCTTGTTTACATCCCAGGTATCCAAAGCACCATCATCAAGACCATTTTGTCCTGACATATCCATGTCAACATCTACCATAAGCAAATCCAAGCATAAATACATAATTGTTGATTCCCTTGCATCCAAATCAATCATCCTCTCAACCAAGAGTGTATTCTCATCTGCATGTTAAGAGCTATCTTGCTCTCGCACACCAAGTATATCATTGTGCTTTAGATGAGATAAGTGCATAACATCAACACAAGTTGATCTACCACATTATTGTATCATCGTGCACGACATCATGCTCTAAAGCATACAATATAAATCTAATCTAGCATCACATGTATCAATTAAGCATATAAACCCTTCCATACATGTCCATCATGAATTTCAATAGAGCTATCTGTAGCTAGGCAAAATAAGACATGATGAGTTTCATATTACACATAAGGTTGAAGTCCCATTGAGACAAGCATATCTCTCACATAAAGTACCTACAATGGATACCTATGCCCAATCTTGGCAACTAAGACAAGCATAAGCTAACCCAACTGTAGCTAAAAATGATGCTCACAAAACGATACATGACAAAGGCTATCCTACGATTGATCAATTGATAGTGAGCTCATAGGGAATGCTAGCTCATAGCATAAATGTATGTGTTATGCATGTGAAAGATTCTCCACTAGCTAGCATAAGGGAAATATCTCTTACACCCTCAATGTCATATAATGAACCATTGGGCACATGCACACATCCATGAATCTCATTTGAGAATTGCTAAAAGCACTTATGAATTGGAATAACATGAAAATAGTTTAATTCATCAAGCAACCAAGGGATATGTCTGCCATCCAATGATGAAGAAGAATCTTGAGATGAATCAAAGAACAATATGAAATCACCATCATTGGCATAATCAACTACCATAATCTCTCATGAAGTCACTGCCTAACCTGCATCACGTACATGTCCTTGATGTCATTATCGCATCTTTCTGAAGCGACGTCGTCCAGTATGGCACAACCACAATGCCATTATCGAGGTCATTGGTGTAATGTATATCTCACATGAGTCAACAGACTCCCATGCACATCATGTAGTCTCTTCCTAATGAACTACTCATCTCCTCATAGATTGCATACTCATATATAGAATCCACAAGATGCAACCACATAGTGGAACTCACCAATGCACCCATATCCATCCACACATGGTCGGGCATGTCAAGAGGCCTTTGTTCATCTCTATGCACATACATATGTAACCTTGCATGAACCAATGTATCCCACATGTGAGATTTCCATCTCAAAAATTAAATGCCATAAAACTGAGAAGATGTCATGTTATCAATCCAAAAGACTAGCAATGTAACAAGAGACTAGAATTCAACCACAAATGAATACTTTATCACAAATAGGATCTCCTACATATCCATATGCATGTCTCACATCACGAATTTCTTGTTAGAGAAGCAAACATGTGAACAAGTTGTCACATAACCATGCATCTAGCATGCACATGAAACCATGCACATAAATCTTCTCACCACATCTTCAAAAAATGACCCTAAGAAAATGTGAAGAATCTTATAAGAAATCTGACAAAGTATCTCTTGTAAATTGAACAATTAAGGAAGAAAACTATTAGCAAGAACAATGAATAACATGTTATCACATGCCACTGATCCAAACATAGAAAATGGAAAATATATTCAAAAATTGATGGCAATACATGCCAATATAATGGTGATACACCTCCCACTTAAGGATGAGTCCAAAATGTCACCACTCACCTATGACCTAGTCCAAGCAAATGGAGATAAGTCCAAGGCTATCACATAAGCATCAAGGATCTACGAAACAACTTTTCTAGCATCAAAACTGGTGAAATATTGACAACATCTCCCTTTCAAAATGGACTTTGGAATCAAATAACTACAATAACCAATCTAAGTAAAAAAAAAAATAGTATATGCAACTCAAACTCCAATATGGATCATGTACTTGGAAAGGAAACAAGAAAATGCAAGTACCAACCAAAGATCCAAAATAATCTTTCTCACATAACTATGTGCAATCATCAAACAAAATCATATCCAAGTGATATAAACAAAAACATGACCACAGTGCCACTCTACATGCATTGAAAAATTTGCGATCTCAAATCAAAGATAAAATGGCATAAATTGAAATCATTACCACAATGTGATCACACATCAAAACCTGACATAATCCATTGTACTCTCAATCCACATGGATCATCCACATAATGATCATTTGAGGCTATGCTCTATAAGAGATATTTGTATAGCAATATAGGGGTAGGATTATGTGATCCTTATATCCCCAAGAATCTTCCATTTAAGGGCACATGCCAATCAAGTCACACCATCTGCCTCAAATGAGGTGTATCCATGCACCTCCAATTGCTAGAATCAATCAACAAGAGCCAAGTTCACAATTTTTTGATGCAATAATGGCAAAGTTCTTGCTGCTAACTCCTCAATAGCCATCATCTCAACCAAGGATGTATCTACTTGTACATCCTCAATATTATCATGCTCTAGCACACATTCTGTATAATAAGAACCACCATGCTCTACCACAACAACAGTGTCATCATGCTCCACATGCGTTAACTGCACAACATCAACACTAAGGCCCATTTGATGAGAAAGCTCTAATATAGTGTCATTACAATGCTCTACCTAAAAATTTGCATTGTGCTCTAAAGCATTCAACTCTTCATCTAAAGCATGCTCCACAAGCATCCACACAATCAACAAAATGATGTTCTCAATAAGCATCATGAGCATCCAAAAAATGTTGTACATGATCATTGAATCTTCTCATATATGTCCATCATGAATATTAATAGAAATATCTATAGATAGAAAAAATGAGACATGATGAGCATAATACTATGCATAAGGCTAAAATCCCATTGAGACAAGATTGTATCTCATATGGAGTTTAATAGATCTATCTAAAGATAGAAAAAAAGAGAAATCATTAGTCCCACATTGCATATAAACTTGAACTCACACTGAGATGAGATTGCCTCTTGGTATGCAAGCACTTGCTTTAGAGCTTGAGGGCATTGAGTATGTATGCTCCATGTGGATGCTCCTCCAAAGGAGAGTAGTTTATGTTAGGATTGACATGAATGATGGCATTGTGGTGCTGAGTTTAATTCATGCCATTTCATCTTTGATTTGAGATCCTGGTTTTGTTAGTGCATGTATAAGGGCGTTATGGTCATCTTTTGTTTTATGCCACTTGGATATAGATTTATTTTCGATGGCATATAGTTATGTGAGAGAGATTATTTTGGATCTTTGGTTGGTACTTGAAATTTTTTGTTTTCTTTACAAGTACACGACCCTTATTGGAGCCTTAGTTGCACACCCTATTTTGTCACTTGGATTCTCTATTGTGTTAGCCTCTGTTCAGTAATTGGATTGCTTATTTTCTAGTATGATTCTTGGCATTTGTGGATGGTGATTCCCACATAGTTATTTGGTTCAAGAGTCCATTTTTTAAGGGGGATGTTGTAGGTTGATTCATATAGGTTGAGATCCAGACTCTTCCTATACATTGTTGTATAATCCTACATCAATCTTTGTATTTTTTCCATTTATGGTCACAGTGATCCTTAAGTGAGAGATTTTTGGGTATGTAAGGGTCATGTAATCCTACCCCTATATATTTTATACATATACATTTTATAAAGTATTGCCTCAAATGATCATTGTATGGGTTTCGAGGCTCCCATGCAAGTATGTGTCTCTCTACTTCTTCTCTCCCTCTCTCTCCCTCTGTCTCCTCCTTGCTCTTCTTGTTCAATGTGTAGAGTTCTTCAATTATCACAAGAATCTATTTTGATTTTGATAGCTTTATAATGGCAACATTGAAGTCAACATTATCCTCTTTAATGTGTGTATTGTTTTTTTTCTCTTCTCCTTCTTTCCCTCCTTTTTCTCTAAATCTCATTATTCCTCTCTTGGTCCTTTTTGAAGTATCCACAAGCTAGATTTCTATGCTCTTTCTCCTGTGCAATTTCCCTTCTTATCTCTCTTTTTTCTTTGGCTTCTTAAGCTATTGCTTTAGGATCCTTTCTCCTCTAGTGACATACCACTAGCTATATGAGCACCTCCCAACTTGCCACTTGATTTCATCTTGATATTTCCATTTAGAATTAAGCCTCTTATCCATCATAGTTTAGAGTACAAGAGCTACCGAGGGATAGAATCAATGTGAATATTCGTGAGGAGGAAGAATTCTTTTATCTTTGTCATGATGCAAGCCAATATCCTATAATTTGTAAAGAAAAATTGTAAAAGTGCTAAGGTGCTCCAAAGGGTGAATTTGATTCATTGAGCTAAAATCGGATGCTTCCTCATAAAGTCAACTTGATTTATTGACATCTTGTTCTCATTGTTGATCTTTTGATTTCTAGCCTATGTCAATAGCAATTTTTAGTCTTCTAAGCTCTTTGTGTATTTCATCCGCAAAATCCATTTTGATATATGTCATGGAACTATAGATTATGATTCCCCAATTGTCATTTGATATTGATGTCAGCCTAACCAATATCGGTGCACATACCCTTTAAGAAAGGTTATGACCAAGAAGCACTCTTTCTTTAGATTAAAACCATTTCCATTGAATTTCTCAATCTTCAAACTATCTAATACAGAGGCTTCTATAACATTAAGCTTATGGTTTTCCGAGACTAAAAAAATGCACCAAAGACTTTTTTAAATATCTTGGGACAAGAAAAACTATAAAAATATAGCCATATTTCATCAATTATTTTGTATTTTCATCCAAAGAATTTCCAACGATTAGCACAAAATGTATGGAAAAGGAGGGTGAAGAGGATTCGTAAAACTTCTTTTCTTATGGAAAATAAAATAAAGTGCTAGAATTACCATAGAAAGTGGTCGCATCAATCCATGGACTTTAAAAAATTATCTTCATTTCATGCAAGCATCATCTTCGAAAGAGAAGATTTTCACAATAGAAACTAGGGAGAAGCAACAAATCCATGACTAAATTTGCTCTGATATAAATTCAAGACAACAAGCTCAAAATTAGAAGGAATCTTCATGAGAATAGGGAGTAGGAACCCTTTGGAGTAAGGTAAGATAGCTTGATTGATGAGAGATATAGTGAAAATGGAGCTTGGAATAGAGTAAGAGGGTATAGAGGAGATGTGGATTATGAAGCAAGAGAAAAACAGAGGTGGAGAAGAGGGAAAAACATGCACAATATCCACAAAAGATATAGTTACTTATTATTCACCCTTCAATTTATCTGAACCCAAAAGGCCTTTTGATATGATTCAAGAGAGGAAACATGTACAAGAAACTTAATAGCAAATTCTTCTCAATTCCCACAAGTATCTTTCAAAAAAAAATCTAATGGAGATATCTAGATACTTCTATAAAGTATTCTCTTAAAAATACCCTTTTTTAAATGTTTTCTAATGTTTGCTCTTGAAAAAATCCTACAAAAGATCTTTCATCCCTTTAAAAGTTCAAGGTACTCTTATAAAATAAAGATTTATTTCCATTGGGGAAAACAATACAAGATCTTATGAAGGGGCTTTATCCAAACATGTTGGAAAGGTCTTAGAGCACTTCTTATGTGTTCTTTGGTTTATACTCTCATTCCACTACAGTACTTTTCTTGGGCCAACTATACAATTGGTCTCTCTCTCTCTCTCTCTCTCTCTCTCTCTCTCTCTCTCTCTCTCTCTCTCTCTCTCTCTCTCTCTCTCTCTCTCTCTCTCTCTCTCTCTCTCTCTCTCTCTCTCTCTCTCTCTCTCTCTCTCTCTCTCTCTCTCTCTCTCTCTCTCTCTCTCTCTCTCTCTCTCTCTCTCTCTCTCTCTCTCTCTCTCTCTCTCTCTCTCTCTCTCTCTCTCTCTCTCTCTCTCTCTCTCTCTCTCTCTCTCTCTCTCTCTGCCCCTTCTCCCTCCCTCTTGTAGACCACTAAAAGAAAAGTAGCATACTTGTACAAAATATATAACTATATAATCCATAAAAAACATATGCCTTACATGCTCCAATTGCCACAAAAATTGAAGTTTGGACTTCAATTTTCACATATTGATGCTAAGGATTCAAGTATTCAAATGAAAACCCTTTAGATTCACAAATGGCTTCCAAGCTAGAGTGACTAGTCATGTGATTCTAGATTTATTGTTGAATTAAAAAGTGTCATTGAACTATGTTTAGTATAGTATGAAGAAATTAAAACACCGTACAACATATGTTAATTAGTATTAAAACATGATCATGCCTTACATGCTACAATCGCCACAAAACCCAGACCTTCTAAGAATTCAATTCCCATATAATGATGCTAAGTAATGAAGTCTTTAGATAAAATCCTTTAGGATTTACAAATGGTTTTCAAACTAGTGACCAATGATGTGCTTTTAGATTTCTTGTTGGATGCAATAATGTCATTGAACAATGCTTAGGATAGTATGAAGAAATTGAAAAGTTCTACAACCTATGCTATTAGCATTAGAAACCAATGATTTCATACAAATGTATGATCACTTTGCCTTTAAAATAAATTAATTTGTGAATAAAAGAAATTTTATTGCCTTTCTAAGAAAAACTTTCAAGATTACAAATATTTTTCAAATCTAAAGCTAAACTTGGCTTTTATCTTTCAATGTATTATCAATGTTTCATGAAAAATATACTAGTTACAAATGGTGACCTTTGCAAGATGCAAAAATAGGATCCTTCTTAGCACTTAACAAAATCTCTACTCTCATGGAAGGAATGATCAAGCCATCAGGTTCCTGAAGGAAAAAAGAAAAAAAAAAAGACAATTATTGCATTCCTACGAGTATATTCACCAAAATGAAATATCTCGAAGGGTTTTCACATGAGGAAAATTCTCAGTTTGCTTAAGAAGTTCAAAGAGAGAAAAACGACCACCAATTGTATATATTGTTTGTTTGTGACCATAAATAGACTACTTTTGCTTTAGGCGTACCTTGCTGGCGTAGAGCGTTGATAAACATAGTTCCAAAAATGCTATATCCAAAACTCTAGGCAAAATTTCTGCTGTACCTGGATGGCTATTTATTTGGGCAGTAAAGATCTTTGATTGTTCGTCCTAGCACAGATCAAGCATAATAAAGAATCCTTCCAGATTTTAACGTGTATATAATCTTGAAATAACATGTTTTATAGTACTAAGAATTTGACTTCAAGCATCTCTTGAGAAGCATAAAAAATATAATATGCCATCTCTAACGCAACAACGTAACTTAAAAATGAATGAACTTGTTCGAAACCTATTAAATTTCACCAAAGCAAAGATATCAAGTTCCCCAAACAAGTAAAACTGTAAAAGACCATCTTACAGCTATAAAACTGAATTCTATATTGCTTTGCCCACTTCTGAAAGCTTCAAATAAGACTATGGCATCCTTAATATACTAGACAAAATGGTACCATCGCCCTAGTAGTTAAGCATTTCGCTCAAGTAAAAGATTATGTACTTCTGGAGCAGAAGATTATCTGAAACAAGTTGAACCAAAAAATCCTAATAAGGTGTAACAACTTGTGAAGCACCTTGATATGAGAAGTTCCATGCGAGAAATAAATGCAAGGGAGCTAAAGGTGAACCCTCTAACCAATGTAACGAATAGTTTACACATCCGAGCAAAGTAAATCAAAAGAAAAACTCAAACTTACGAAAGCCATCACAATAATGCAACGATCCTTATAACTCAAAGCATTGTGTATTGAAAATGTTTTGAGAGAGACAGCAGTAGCCTAAAGAGCATTTACTGTTTGCAAATAGCATTGCGGCATTGGTACACAACAAGAACAAGTTTGCCTCTGTATCAAAGATGTAAAAGGTGTTCAAGAGTGCAGGCCTGTAGTTGATGTGCCCTAGGCATGACTCTCTATATAGGGTGCCGCAATGTGGATGCATCTACAAAACAACTCAATTCTTCAACTCAATTTCTGTACATCCTCTTCCTGTAGGAAGCTCAGCCGAAGCCTAATCTCCCTTTGCTTGAATTGATTGAACGAACAACCATACAAGTGAACAGGTATAGTACCCATGGGACCCCCGTATCCCACAAAGCAGGGGCTTGACTGCCTGAAGGCAAACACCAGAAAGAACTGCCCGAAGGCATCTGGTTTAATACGGCCCAAAGGCATAACACTGGCCTTAAGCCCCCACGCCTGGACACTTCTACAGATTTCAATGCCCACCTACCCACTACTTTAAACTCTACTTTAACCAACAAAGTTGAAAAGCCCTCCGCAAAATACACTCTAGAGAAAGCTGAGATGTGTAACATTCTATGAAAGAAATTTCCTCATTTTCTGTAAATTCACATCAGAGTGGTCCTAAATTTTACAGTTTCCAATGCCAAGAAACACATGAGCCTCAAAACTGAAATCAAAAAGCGACACACAAGCTCGCATATCCACGCCCACAGTCAGAATCTCCTGTGCTGAGATATCTTCTGGATGAAGGTCAAGCTGCAAATGACTCATCACACTTATGTTTAAACAAAGCTCTTTTTTCAGTCTTGAAAATTCTCATCTTCAATTTTGACAGTTTCAAATATTCCTTATAGAAAACCGTTCCCATACCTTGCAAGATGATGCTCATTAAAGAGACCCGTCAACTTTAGAAGAAGTGCACACCACACCAGTAAAATTGAATTGCAAATCAGGGATTCCACAGCTATCAACAAACAGAGTTATTTGCATTCACTTAATTGCATCTGGATGTACACCATATATTTTCCACTTGTCGCTTGTGTACACTCATCTCATGTGTATATTGTTGACTTTATCACTTGATATGTACATTCTACCAATTATCGTGCCAAGTCTTCAGTTAGTGTGTGTTCAAGAAGTGCGAGTTTAAGTGAAACACACACATCAGCTTCACATGTAACAACATTAGAAATTTACTATGAATTAAATTTTGTTTTGGAACACATGTGCTAATACAAATAAGTCCTCAATCCAACTTCAAGACACATATGATTATACCAGGCAGAGTCCATACTAATCTTCCAATAAAAATTCAGATACAACTACCCATCCCAGATAAGAACAATCAGATTCAATGTTGTGCTCAACCTGCTCCATCAAGGTTTTGCATAAAGCTTGTCTAGCCCTCCATCATACATCTTCTCTTGTCTGACAGTAATCTCATCTCCAACTTTAAATAGCCTTGTTAGAAGAGGAATACCACCTGGACAGTCATTGAACTGCATGCAAGGGAGAAAGCCCTCCCTACCATCTGGTAATGTCATATAGTAGCCGACTGTAATGATATCCTTCACAATGCCTTGGACTGTGCCTGGATCACCCTTCTTGTAGAGAGCATCTCGGTCAAGCACATAATTTTTTTCCAGATTCTCAAGCTCCTGTTGACGCTGCCTCAGCATTGCCTCCCTTCGATACTGTTTCATACGCATTTTAGCTTCTGGATCATATGGCCTTCTTCTCACATTAGACATAGCAGCTCTGCCATACATGTTTGATGAATAGGGAGATGAATATGGTGAGGTTGATGATGTTTTTGATGTTGATGATGATGAAAACAAAGAAGGTGATGTTTGTGTTGCCAATGGCATTGAAGTTCCCAATAATGTTGCACTTGTTAGCGTTTGCATCTGTGTTAATGATGATGCCGGTGTTGATGCTGACGTTGGTGCTGATGTTGGGGCAGGTGTCATTGCTGGCGTTTGTGTTGATGATGGTGTTGGCAATGTTGGAGAAGCTTGTGGAGTCGATACAGTATTAGCCTGAATAGTTGTCTGTGTCGCTTTTGTTGTATGTTGGACAGGCAATGTCTTCACAGGAGCTTGCAGTGCCTTGTTCGAGCTGTTCTGCTCAGATTGGTTAGGATAATGGCTTGGCTGGTTCTGGTGATGGAAAGTATTGTTCACATATTCAGAAGACTGGTTCTGGTACTGCAAAGTATTGTTTACATATTTAGAAGGCTGCTTCTGGTACTGTGGACGATTTTGATGCTGAGGAGAAAAATCTGAAGAAAATTTGGGTTGATACTGAGAGGTCTGGTACGGCTGATTATGTTTTGGCAAGTTGTCCAAGTAATTGCTTTTCTGGCCCTGGTTTGGATATGGTGGTGGCTGACCTTGATACTGTGGTGGCTGACCTTGATGCTGTGGTGGTGGCTGACCTTGATACTGTGGTGGCGGCTGACCTTGATACTGAGGCGGTGGCTGACCTTGATACTGTGGTGGTGGCTGACCTTGATACTGTGGTGGCTGCTGGCCTTGATACCATGGTGGCTGCTGACTTTGATACTGTGTTGGCTGCTGGCCTTGATACCGTGGTGGCTGCTGGCCTTGATACCGTGGTGGCTGCTGGCCCTGGTACCGTGGCAGCTGCTGATCCTGATAATTGGGAGGCTGCCGGCCCCGATAATGTGGTTGTTGATTCTGATGTTGCAATGGAGGGCCCTGGAACTGTTGTGGTGGACCTGGGAACCGTCGTAGCTGACCCTGGAATGGTGGTTGTTGGCCCTCGAATTGTGGTGCCTGACCCTGATACTGTGATGGCTCACCCTGAAACTGGTGTGCCTGACTCTGATACTCTGGACTCTGCATATAAGTAGGATCATTCTGAGGAGAATGATTCTGATACATGGGTGACTGGGTACGGGACTGCTGATGCTGTTGTTGGCTCATATATCGAGGTGGCACTGATTGTTGATTTTGCCCTTGCCGTGACCGATCCTGTGGAACAAAATAAAGAAGAGACCGTAGAGCACAGCACATTTTCAGATGCACCCATGAAAATAGCATACAACCTTCCTTCTTGCAAAAGTGTTTGAATAAACATGTTCCATAAAAAGATGATCCTAGAGTGAAAACTCCTGAAATATACTTACCTTAAATCGATGGGATGATCTAGCCCCAGTTCACAATATTCTCACATAAAGAAGCACCACTGCATGCATTTTTTAAGCAAGGCCAATAAGCAAGCAGGCACACAATCAGAAGAGAGATTCAATTATATATACAAGAATGAATTTAGGCAAACCCCAAATTCACCCCCAAAAGAAAGTGTGACCATAAGCTCATGGTAGTCAACCACAAGACTATATAGCATACCAGCTACATTATGCATAGTATCAACTCGATAGTCTGTCATCCCCACTAATGTAATCAGTGTCCAATAGTGGGTATAGAACTAAGAATGAATCCATGCTCAGACTGCACCCCAGAATGCACACACCATGAGCAGGAACTCACAATAAGCTCTGCAAACTGAGTTTCTATCGCTTCCAGAAGAGATGGGCAAACTCAGTCGTAATGAAGTCTAGCACAAAATGCAAAGAAAAGATACGAACCACTACTATTTGTGAGCCTCCAGATTCCATGCCTACAGTGATATCCCGTGGTAAATGCAGACTCAACACAGTATGAGTGGTCAATATCCACTGAGGCACAGACCAATATGCTGCCACGTAGCGTTCGACTTTTCATCTTCGAGCTCTATGTCATTCTCATAGTAACGTTCTGTGTAGACCCCAGTATCCAAGATATAAACAAGGATTGGAGCAGTAAGATGCATGCACACATATCAAAAATAGAAGACAGTCCAACAGTTTGAACCAATGAATCAATAAGTACCTTTTTTGAAAAGTAAGAATTTAGGACTTCGTTTTATCAGAAGGCTGAATCAAGCACTTAACAAGTGTTTTAACATGTACATTGTGTGTGTGTGTGTGTGTGTGTGTGTGTGTGTGTGTGTGTGTGTGTGTGTGTGTGTGTGTGTGTGTGTGTGTGTGTGTGTGTGTGTGTGTGTGTGTTGGTGTGTGTGGTGTGTGTGGTGTGTGTGTGTGTGTGTGTGTGTGTGTGTGTGTGTGTGTGTGTGTGTGTGTGGGTGTGTGTGTGTGTGTGTGTGTGTGTGTGTGTGTGTGTGTGTGTGTGTGTGTGTGTGTGTGTGTGTGTGTGTGTGTGTGTGTGTGTGTGTGTGTGTGTGTGTTGTGTGTGTGTGTGTGTGTGTGTGTGTGTGTGTGTGTGTGTGTGTGTGTGTGTGTGTGTGTGTGTGTGTGTGTGTGTGTGTGTGTGTGTGTGTGTGTGTGTGTGTGTGTGTGTGTGTGTGTGTGTGTGTGTGTGTGTGTGTGTGTGTGTGTGTGTGTGTGTGTGTGTGTGTGTGTGTGTGTGTGTGTGTGTGTGTGTGTGGTGTGTGTGTGTGTGTGTGTGTGTGTGTGTGTGTGTGTGTG
>CM035444.1:31371822-31374322 GCA_020310875.1 Ceratopteris richardii
GAGGTTACGACTTGATGATGTCATCATGATGTCATCGACGTGTAAGAGGACCTCCCGGTGTCAGAATTCAACAAATAGACAGTCAATCTTGGGGTTTTCACACCTTCGGGATGCAATGGAAGCATTAGTTTCTCCAAACTCTAAACCAATCATGAGATATGTAAAGTCACATGGAATCTGAGGTTTAGGATGGTTTCCTTTGTGTCCATGACATCACTTCCCCCTCAAGCGACGAGTTCCACGAGGAGCGGCCATGTTCTCTAACTTGGGTTTCATTGGATTCTTCTTATGGAATTCACGAACCTTGACTTTTGCTCTCTGAAGATTTTCTGTAAGTTCGCAAGTACGATTAGTGATATCATATGCTTTCCAATGAATAAAGCATTCCAATCGTTCTCGCGAGATTCTTGAATCTAAGACATGATTAACCTCAAATTCTTCATGATCCTTAATCTTGGAAGGTGGTGAAGAACTCGGTCTCCCTTGATCTTCCTTAGCTTCATGAGAAGATAAGTCCTTTGAGCTTTTAGTGGTGTGTTGTAGTGTTTCCAAGATCTTTGATGGAGTGCCTTGAGTAAGCACACCTCCTTGATTGAACATGAACTCCTCCTTGTCTATTATCTTCTTGTTATCTTCATAATTTGTATGCTCCATATCATTCGTAATGACTTCCTGGTCTTCAAAGATTCTTGATTTAGATTCTTGAGGAATAGTGTCTTCATTATTCAAGACTTCTGACTCTTGGACTTGGATTTCTTTTAGCAACTGATTCTCACACTGAATTGCTTGATTGATAGCTTCATCTAAAGTTTTTAACTGAGATGTAGAGGATAAAAAAACCTTTATTTTATCTCTGAGACCACTTTGAAATCGATTAACTAGATAGTCTTCTTGATATGCGGATCCTTGAAATACAATTTTGAAGTCTGATGTGAATTCTCCAACTGAGCGATCACCTTGTTGTAACCTCTGTTCAAAGTCTCGAAGTTTTATATATATATCATCTAGAGTAGACCCGATACTTCTGAGTATGGATATGGAGTCCATCATGCTTGGCACGGTCTTGATGTGGATAGTCTTGCCAAAATGTCAGCGGAGCACTAGATTGTGCTCTCTGACTTCACTAGACAAGATTTCGGAAATACACTTCTGATTACAAGAGCACTCACGTAGGGAAAATAGTACAGGAATACGTAATTCATACAATACGTCCCACAACCTGGGACCGATAGGTATGGAAAACTAGACTAGAGATGATACAGGAGATCCCACAACCCGGGATCGTAAGTATGAGACAAGATATCTGTATTACAAGAACTCCCTTCTGAGAGATGAACTAGATACAAGAAAGAACTCCATAAGATCTCGTACTACGAGATTACAACAGGACAAGGCTAAATGTCCAAGAAATAAGACTAGACAAGACTAGAGCAAGGGACAAGACTAGAACTTGAACTGGAACTTGGAGAGTACTTACTTGGTTGTCACGACCCCTTGAGCTCCCAAGACTGGCATTGGCAAGACTGAGAATGAATGTGGGAAACTCCTCCTTATATAGGTGTTCAAAGGCGGTGTTGTATGGAGGTTACGACCTGATGATGTCATCGACTTATAAGAGGACCTCCCGGTGTCAGAATTCAACAAATAGACAGTCGATCTTGGGGTTTTCGCACCTTCCGGACGCAATGGAAGCATTAGTTTCTCCAAACTCTAAACCAATCATGAGATATGTAAAGTCACATGGAATCTGAGGTTTAGGATGGTTTCCTTTGTGTCCATGACATCTGGTTTCCTTTGGAAGTACCATTTATACTGATCCAGAGATCGTTTAGATCAAAAGATTTACCCTAGATTGTGGAGAATATGTTGGTGGTGTCATGATCATACATCAGATGATGTCTCTTGATCATAGATGGTATAGCCATTAGGGAAACCTATGTAGACATAACAGTTATGGAGCCAGATATATTACAGAGGATGTTTCCCTCGATGGAAGCCGTCTTAGCCCCTTAGTTGTGACGATAGCCCCTTAGGTTTTTTTACCCAAGAGTTGTTGCCCACAAAGGTATGCCCCATTGTTATCTCTACAGATGATATGGTTTCGCCCAACATATACCTCTTATTTATGATCCGATCGGGTAAGCGACTTTCCCCGCTTGTTGTATGCTCATGACACTATTCAATATCGGCTAATGTATAGCCCGTTGATGTTGATATTTAATCATGAGCTAATCTCTTTCTCAACCACGAGACCTAGAGGCATGGATCCTTAGTCTGTAGCAAAGACTCCTTTTCGAGGGAAGGAATTGTTACAGAGGGAGGAGGAGAACACGACGGAGACAGCCTTGCATTATGTTGTCTTCAATGCACTTCCTAAAAAGCTATAAATGAGCTTTTCATTGAATCTGCACCAAATCTAACTTTATGGTGAAATCCTCATTCAAAAAATAATATTTTTAAGTGAAAAGAATCAAATGCGCTAATCTACGCAAGATGATAC